>BCLK01000013.1:0-45901 GCA_001748405.1 Paraphoma sp. B47-9
TATTACAATGCTTAAGAGTTATTACCAGTCTGCAAGATAGAAAAGAGCAAAGCACTACTCAGTATCCACAGGAGTCATGGGGTAAGGTTTCCGGAACAAGTCAAACCGTCGCAGAGTGTGAGATCTCTTTTTCTGCTCAGGAGGCTCCAGAGCGGCCACAATAGCCTGTAATATGTAAGTGACGAAGCACTGCAGCTAGCTTAAATCATACCTCATCAAACATGTCCTTGAGATTATAATGAGTGAGCGCATCACATTCTAAGTATTTGACTGCACCCATTCTCTCCGCCAAAGCGATGCCGTCTTTCTTTGCGACCGGAGCCTGACGCTGTATCCGTAACTTTTCACATATTTTAGGGTCATCGCGTAGCTGGCACTTTGTTCCAACTAGAATGAACGGCACACCGGGGCAGTGTTGAGTGATCTCGGGTATCCATTTCTCTTCACAATTCTCGAAGCTGGTTGATGACGCGACACTGAAGCACACGAGGAATACATCCGTTTGCGGATAGTCCAGCGGACGAAGGCGATCGTAATCTTCGTGACCTGAAGTGTCAAAGAGTCCAAGTGTGTAGGGTTCGTCCCCGATCCTTTCAGACATAAGAAATTAGTTAATCTGATTTCTGTGTACAGCCCGTCGGAGACAAGCGTTTGACTTGACTTACATTACCGTTACTGCATAATTATCAAACACAGTTGGGACGTATTCACTTGGGAATTTGTTGGTAGTGTAAGTGAGCAACAGCTCGATCTTTCCCACCGCACTATCGCCGACGACAACAACCCTGCACGTTCACCCTGGTTAGATCTAGGACTGGTCCTTCTCTTGAAAATTTGTGCTCACTTGATGGTAGGGTAGGAATCTTCCTCGAGAGCGCCAAAGCTGCGCACGCTTGGAGCATAGTGTGAATAGCGTGCCCGACGCAGCCGGCTGCCTCCCCCGAAATCGTGTAGATCATCTAGTGTGTCGTCATTTTTAGTCTCCTCGACGGCAGCTATCGACTTGTTGTTCATATCGGACCGCGTTGTTAAGGTAGCCGTCTCGCAGAAAGTGAAGCACGGCTACCATGGAGATCGTGCCCGGCACTTGCACCTCTTTCAGCTCAGGCATCAGCTGAGGCAGTGGTTGAGGCCGTTTATGGCCGACGCTAAGGACAGGGCCCCGCTTGTCTTGGCATCGGCCATAAACACTTCCATCCCAGCTACGTGACGCTTCTTGGCCACCAACATCGAAGAATTGCAGAGGCAGTCTAGGCATGCATTATCATCCTCTCAGAGATCATGAGATTCGACTTCTCCGTTTGGAGGCGTTCCAGGCAAAGGGTCCCCAGTCAAGGGAGCACCAGCACACGCGATTTGCAGCAAGGCTTCGGGATTTCCTAAGTCCTGTTCATGAACCAAACGATATGAAAAAGAAGCTCATGCCTGAGTTAGAATGCTCCTTTGTCACTGTTTCACTATATGACTCTCCTCCATTTGAAGCTTTATCCTGGGTATGGGGCGACGTCTCTGATGTCGTCAGCATCAAACTTAATCACGAACCGTTCATGATCAAGTCAGCCTTGCACACCATCTTATGCAACTTGAGGATGGAAAAATCGCCTCGGCTCGTCTGGGTAGACGCACTCTGCATCAATCAAAGTGATGTGAAGGAGCGAAACCACCAGGTGACCCAGATGAAGGATATATACTCGCAGGCGGCCAGTGTGATTGTGTGGCTAGGGAACTCTTGGAGCGGAGACAGGGAAGCTTTCGAGCTGATCAAGCTCATCCGCGAACGACACGACCTGCATTTCGCACCGAAATCAGGGCGCAAATGCATCGAGCTTAACGGCGAGAACCTTGCCAACAGAGCGATGCGGAACGCCTTGATCAACTTTTTCGATAGACCTTGGTGGCACCGGCTCTGGACGGTGCAAGAGTATGTGATGGCGAATCAAGTCAATTTCCACTGTGGCCTCCGCACAGTCTCAGACACGGATCTGCAGGTCTTCCTCGAAAGGTTGTCGAAGCATAGGCAATCCTGCTGCCGCGAGAGCGACGTCTTCGTACGCCACAACGTCCTTACAAACCTCAACATAAACAGCGCAGCAAACCGGTACTCGGAGCTTCTGAAGATGAAACGCGACCGGAATACTCTCCATTTTCTGCAGGTGGTAGCTGCGTGCCGTCGGAGACTTGCGTCGGACCCTCGGGATAAGCTATACGGCTTGCTGGGCTTGACTTCGCAGGAAGTAACGAGCAGAGTGGATCCAAACTACAAACTTTCTGCGGAGCACATATTCGAGGATGCTGTTCACGTCTTCATTGAGCAGGGCAAAGATCTGGAAGTCTTCAGTCACCTCTACGGCAGTTCCAGCTTGAACTTGCCTTCCTTTGTGCCGGACTGGACTGCGCGGCTCGATGGCCATATCCCGAAGTCTATTTACTTCGACCGTTTAATCATTGCCAACAACTACAACGCGTGTTACGACACCACTCCCAGCCTTAAGAGAGTACAGCCGGGAAGCATATCTTGCCGAGGTATAATATTTGATACCATCAGTGCAACTGGGAAGCCGGTGGTAGAAAACTGCAAGAAAGAGAAACTTATCGCTGATTGCCGTGAGGTCTCTGAAATTGATCTCAGCTTGTCCGCATCATATGTTGGTGCGAAGGGAGAACAAACAGTCGCTGCGGCATTTGCGAGAGCCATGTGCGGCGATATCCTTCTTTTCGACGATATCATTTGGTCAATCAGGCACGAAAAGGATGAGAAAGTATTGGCGAAAGAAACGCAGTGGGAGGTGTCTTGCAGAGAGAACGAAAACAAATCCGGGGCAGTCTACTTCGATAGGAAGATAGGATCCTATCATAGAGCAGTCTTAGCAAACATAACGGGAAGAAGGTTCATCAGAACTGAAAAAGGATACTTCGGAACGGTACCCTCTGACGCTGAGGTTGGGGACTTTGTAGCCGTGCTTGCTGGTGGCAAGGTGCCATATGTGTTACGCCCGAAGGCTCGTGACTTATCCTACTACCAAGTGGTTCAACCACCCATCCAGGCATATCATATGCTCGGGGATGCATTTATCCAGGGCATTATGTATGGAGAGGCATTCCGAGACCTCGATAGAAACCATGAAAAGTTGGAAGATATCATATTACGGTAGGAAAAAGGGTGATATTGGCGTGGCAGAAGAATCCTCCACATACACATGGACAAAAGCATACTTCCAAGAGCGCGACAGAACGTAAACTTATGTTAAAATAAATTCTATTATGGGGGTTAAGCAACGATCGGTAAGATTAGGAAGTGCTGCAGCATTGCCCGAAAACAATTGGAAATAATTTCCACAAAAACGGCCACGTGATTGCCGTTGGGATCCAGACGCAAGGCTGAGTGCAGCTGGGGCACGAGGCTCAGCTACGCATCGACTTCTCGGCTGCCTTATTTTATCTCCTGACCTTATCTATCGACAGACCGACAACACGTTCTTCTTATGCATAAATGACATTCGGGCCTATGGTAGTCACATCCGAGTCTCACTCTATCGACAAAGTCAGGTCCCCGATGACCTGCCTGTGTTGAACGACGTTCGCGATCAGACGAATCCACCAACTTACTTCCTGAACTTGCAGTCTCATCATCGCATCTTCTTCAGTACTCGCTCAACAATACGACAGGAGAAGGATATCCTCCGAGCTATAGTCTAACTTAGCATTGCAAGAGTCTTTAAAGGAGCGCAACGAACGTGATCTCTTAGTGTCTTTTGCAACAATTTTTCAGCGTTAGGTCTCTCTTCAATCACCTATGCAATTTATTTCAAAACCTGGAATGCTAATTGGTACAGGATGGATTGGAGTCGCGTGACCGCGACCGCACGGTTGCTTTCCTTCGTTGTTCTCACCAGGGCAGAAGATCAGTCCTACTCACGCTTTTCTGATTTCGAGCTCTACAAAAACACAGGATTCCACACCTGTGATCCGTCGACTCTTAGCCACGGGCCCCGCAAGATTGCTGACTAATTTTGTGTGGTACGCGTTTGAGGTGTATGATAAGCTCTTAGTCCCGTATTACAAGGACATTAAGCGCAGCTTTCCCCACAAGCGTGTGGTTATCACAGAGGACTCAGCGCTTTCTTATGTCAAGGCCAGGCGACTACTACAGGCAGAGCTTGACGCTAAGTGTGTAGAGTTTGTTGAATGGCCAGCAAACTCACCAGATCTCTACCCAATTGAGGACCTACAGAATCACTACAAGATATACCTTGAGAACCTTCGGTTTGATCATGATCCCGCCTCCGCCGAACATCACGCTGTCCGACCGCAGTAGTTTCTCTGCATCTTCTTTCGTCGCCACCTTGATCACCACCGATGCTTGCTGTCCACTGGGCCTCGGTCGTCCGAGCCATCGCATCGTGCACACAACGGCAACGCTTTACCAGTAGCGCTCAATTAACTCAACTTGTCGAAGCGCAGGCTACGATTTCCAGGCTCGCCGCGCTCCATTACATTCTTCCTATCACGTTGTATTTCCCTTCGACGAGCTGAGACTAGAGCTCGCTGCGGCTTGCTCTAGGACTCTGCCGGCGGACTCGAGAAGCGTGAGGACGTGGTGAGCTTGATGAGGTCCTTCGTTCGGTCGGCGGAGAGAACAACAGCGGGTTCTAGAGCCTAAGGGCGTCGTGATAGTATGTGTCTACGTTACAAAGTGGGCGTCGCTGTGCGTTGAACCACGGGTCTCGAAATGTACAACATGGCTGGGTTCGACGCTGGAAACGCGTTGGTGGACTGACGAATCTTGATGATGTTTACATAGTGTTTGGATGAACGTGGTTGAACACATGCAGCAAGCTATTCACTTCTTCCGTCAAGGAAGTCGGAGAGTCACGTGCATTCTCGGCTATTCTTACCCCACCAGTTCCTTTATCCACAATTGGTAACCACGTCTCTGATCACTTACCCAAGATCACCTATCGATTTGCGACATAACTCTCGACGATGTCCGACAGCGAAGAAAACGATGTGTTCGGGGTAAGCCAGGATCTCGTGCCGCCTGCGCCGATCAAGCCGGCAGGTATCACGGAAATTGATTTCGAAGGCCTACTTTCGCCCCCACTGAAGCTGCATGAGGACTTGAAGAATGGATGTGGTGGGCAGCTTTGGCCTGCGGGCATGGTTTTGAGCAAATATATGCTTCGAAAACACAAGAGCGACCTTGTTGGCAAGGACATGTGCGTAAGCCAATTACAAGGTTTCAGTGTCATGCTAACAGATCACAGTGTAGAATTGGGCGCAGGAGGTGGCCTCGTTGGGTAGGCATTTCCTGTCCGTACTTCGCGATTACTCTTGGTTCACGGCTCTGACACGCTCCAAGTCTAGCAGTATCTCTAGGCTGCAAGACCGACCGGATACTACACATCACTGACCAGGAACCAATGTTCGATTTGATGAAGCGTAACATCGTACTAAATGGTCTTGACTCACGTGTCTCTGCGTCAATATACGACTGGGGCGAGCCAACACCATCTCAGCTGCCTAGACACCCGGACGTCATTCTAGCCGCGGACTGCGTATACTTTGAGCCAGCATTCCCACTACTACAACAAACGCTTCAGGACCTAATTGGCGAGAACACAACGTGTTATTTCTGCTTCAAGAAGAGGAGAAGAGCCGATCTTCAATTCATGAAAGTGGCGAGGAAGATGTTCGATGTAAAGCAGGTTGATGATGATCCAGATAAGGAGGTATACTCAAGAGAGAACTTGTTCCTGTAAGTCTTTGAGTATTGTACTATGGATCGAGTTAATCGTTCTAGGTACCGTATCACGAAGAAGAAAACTGCGTAGTAAGGAAAATTTTTAAACCAATACAAGAGCACTAAAATGTCCAAGGCTGTATTGACCTCATCGCTTAACACCATAGACAGAAAAATGCCTGCTTTAACATTTTTCACTGATTATAGTGTTAGTTCGCCACCTTGGTGCGGGCCATTGTTGCGAGGATTATTTTCACGCCGAACAAGAGCGTAGACTTGGACGAAGTCCGAAAGTATGCAACGAAGAAACATGTCGCGAATGCTTTGAGTATTGGGTTATTGCTTTTGTATGCATTTGCTATGGAGAATGAGATGAGACATCAAAGTCATTACCCGTCAAATGAGCTTTCGTCGTAGTAGATCATGCATTTCCGCCCTTTACGCCAAAATGTTCGTCATCGCTGGACCTAGTAATCATCGCCGCGACTCACAACCTCCTTGCACGTCGGTCGGAGGATGAATGTCTTGTAACTTCGTTAGCTGCAATTCTTGAACGAATCAACGGGAGACCAGAACTTACATGTTCACTCTGTGCCGTGTAGCTACCCTTGACGTCGCACAGCGGTGGGTATGCCTCCACAATTCCTGCCGACACCAGGTTGTTCAGACCCAGTAGATACTTGTCGTGGCCCAGACGGTCCAGGTACCGCCGGCAGAAAGGCAGTGTGCCAAAGTTCTTTGTGATGCTGTTGAGTAGTGTCTTGGCCGAGGAAACGCGAAGCGCAACCTTGGGTGCGTCGCCGCGCTTGGCGTAGTGGGATGTTTCCATCTATCAAATTGTCAGTCAATTGTCCGATGCTGAGGATAGTCAACATACATCATCCCGAACGTAGCCCTTTCCGGTGCTACCAAACGTCTCGATGGCAAAGGTTTCACCCTCCTCCATCTTGGTCTGGTCGCCGCCCTTGACGATCGGCACGGTCTTTCCACCGTGGATCGTGTAGTGCCCGATGCTATGTCCATTCAAGTTGCGAATACACTTGACTGGCAGTGTTTCGCCCTTGATCTCGACCTCGTAGCTCTCCATGACCTCTTGGATTGCGGCACCAATGTCCGACATGCGCACATCGATACCAGCCTCCTTGACACCAGCGTTTGTTGCCGCCTTGCACGCTTCGACAAGAGGGTCGTAGACGGGGTCAAAGGTCATGGTAAATGCTGAGTCGACAATACGCCCGTTGATGTGCACGCCAAAATCGACCTTCATGACATCCTCATAATTAACCACCATCTTATTGCCCGCGTTCGGTGTGTAGTGCGCGGCGCAGTGGTTGATGCTGAGACCAGTAGGGAAACCCATACCGGCGATCTGCGCATCCCCGTCCTCAAGACCCTGGTGACCACACAGAGCGCGCACCGAGTCCTCGATACCCTCTGCGATTTCTGTAAGTCCCATGCCAGGCTTGATGAAGTTCCGCGCCCATTGCCGCACTTCGCGGTGGATTTCTGCGCCGCGGCGGTAGTCGGTGAGGAAGTCATTGTTCATGCGGTCGAGATGGCGCTTCTCTTCGCTCGTGGTTCGGTAAGCGTTCTCGTTAAGGTATTCCGAGATCTCGCCTTCGGGATACGAGTCGTTGAGGAATATCTCGTGCACTGGTACGCGGGGTGGTGATGTTTGTGTTTTGGGTCCTGAAGCGCCAGCCGCGCCGGCCTTCTTCTTCTTTCTGGGCTTTCTCTTCTTTTTCTTCTTTGCTGCTCCTTCGCCGGCCTCTGGTGCACCCTCCTCGGCCTCGTTGTCATCGTCAGATTCGTCATGCTCTGCGTCGCCATTTACTTTCTCGCCGTTCTGGGTAGTGCCGTTGGCGGGCTTGCCGTTGGCGTCGTCCACTGTAGCGGTTAGCTCTTAGTCCCAAGTGTGCTATAGCGACGGTGCTACCTACACTTCAAGTTGGCGACAGCATCTGCTGTTTGTGCCGCCATGGTTGTGAGTTGGAGGTGGGAAAATGCTGGGCTGACAGACGAGAAAACGAATTTCTTGAATCTCGAACTCAACGCCCGCCCCACTAGCAGGGGCTACGGTACTCCGAAGGTTGGCCTCGGGGTTCAGCCACGCTAATGTCTCGCCTATCGATTGGGCGGATGACGTCTATACTGCAAACATTCACTCGTCGAACGCCGTGCTTTGCCCAAGCACCAACAACTACTCGTAATGGGCGATGCCACCCCGCCCTGCACTTCTCCTGCGATCAATCGCTCGCCCTACACCAACATGGATATGTCCCTCGTGTCGCCACACCCCACGGCTGCGACCACTCCAGGCCTCATCCTTCCACACGACCACACCACGCCTCGCCGATAGCCTGCCGAACCACTACGAAACACTACAACTGACATCTGCCGCGACTCCAGCAGACATCAAACGGCAATTTTACACGCTGTCGAAGCAGCACCACCCCGATCGCAACCCCGACGATCCCACCGCAAGCACGCGCTTCGTTGCCATAAGCGAAGCATACCACGTGCTCTCCGTCCCCGAGAAGCGCGCCAAGTATGACGCACAAGTGCACCAGTCCGAGCGACGAGGTTCAGGCTGGGGAAGGAGCAATGGCTACCCGCAAGGAAGTCATTCGTCTGCCTCATTCGGATCGCGACCAGCAAGTGGGCTGAACAAGAAGCGCAGTACGTTTCGCGGCCCGCCGCCGAGTTTCTACAAGGCTGGAGGCTACGGCCAGCACGGCGCAAAGAGAGCAGAGTATGCGAATCATAATCCGCACGCTGAGGGCAAGGAGCAGGAAGCGCCGCATGAAAGCTATGGAGATTTCGGGGGTGGATTCGGTCCAGGGCAGCAGAAGCAAGGACATCAAGTTCCGCATTTTGATAATCGGAGGCATAAAGAGACGCATGATAGCATCAATGAGCATATTTGGGCAAGGCGGAAAAGAACAGCTCGGTCTGTACATACGGAAGAGGAGTATAGGAGAGGAGACATGCTTGTCAACTTCCTCATGGTGTCGGGCGTGATAAGCCTGATTGGCATTACTGCCAAGTATTTCAACGACAAGAATGAGGCAAGACAGCATGGCGCAAAGGTTAAGTCATAACCTTGCGAACTGTACATTTAGACCGCGAAAGGCACTTTGCATGCCTGAGAATTGATTCGTGGATTGGCACATGCCACGCTTTTGCAACGAGATTGATTTTGTACATGCAGGATATACTACATCCGCTCACTGCATCAGGAGAAATGATGAGACCGCACGCTGTAGAACCAAAGGAATCTAAGGACGAACTCTTGCATTCTTTTCCACATCGACTCGTGGGGCACTTAACCCTCGAAGGTGAAGCTGGTGCCGAGCTTGTGGCCGGCCTCGTTCAGCTTCTGGGTATCGAAAGAGCCACCAATACCGAAGGTCAGACCAGAGTTGACCTTGGTGTTGTAGGCGAGGGACGCAATGCCGAGGTTGTTGATCTTGGCCTGTCCATTGTGTCAGTGTCTCTATCTTTGCATGATATCCAGGTCCTAGTGCGTACCTTGGCGAAGGAAGCAGGGTCGAGCTTGTACTTGGCAGCGAGCTCAAGACCGACGTTGGAGCCGGACTTTGAGTCCCAGGTCGCCTTAGCACCAGCCTCAACAGCGGGGTTGACACGCTGGTAGTATGAGGCAGTGAAAACGCTCAGGGAGTTGGTGGCAGTGACGGCGGCGCTGTAGAGAGGGGTGGTGTAACCAAGAGCACCAGAGTACTTGGTGATGGCAGCCTTCTGGACGTCGTAGCCGACCTCACCACCAACGACGAAGCCGTCGTGGGCGATGACCGCGTCGGCTACAGCGCCGATGGCACCAGCGGGCGAGTAGTCGACGAAAGCACGGCCGTGGAGGTTGGGCTGCTTGAAGTGCAGGTTGAGCTTCTGGCCCTTGTTGCCGGCGTTGGGGGCAAAGTTGGAGAGGACCTCAGCCTTCAAGCCGCTGGCGAAAGTGTCGTTGAGCTCGACCTTGGTCGCAAGCAGGTTGGCGGTGTTCCACGACTGGGTGATGCTGATGCCTGCACGGTCTGTTGTTAGCAGACTGATCCCGACGCCGCTTACTGCAAATTTGCCGGGAGGTTGGAGCATGTGAAATATATACGAGGAAAACGTCTTGGTCTTGTGGAAGGGCACGTATAAATTTGCGGAACGTGGGGTAATACCGTTGGAAAGCGCCTTCTTTCCCTCGAGCTGCAACACACTCCGTTAGCACTGGATTTGTTCTGCTCGGTGCGCGAAGACACTTACAGAGGAGGTGACAGGGCCATTGTGCGGCGAGGTGCCCTTGGCGGTGAAGTTCACGCCATTGGGAGCCTTCAGCTTAACCTCGAGAGCAGCTGCGAAAGTGTAAGTCGGTGCGCGCAGGGCTCAATTGGTGTTTCCCGACCTGCGGCAGTGTGGTAGAAGTCCTTGTTGATAAGCTGGAGGGGAGCACAGTCAGCGATTGCACCAACGGAAGCTGTTCGGTGTCATAACATACGTCGTTGGAGGCCTTCGCGATGTCGCTGAACGCGGGCGGCGGGAACTTGGGGACGACCTTCTCGACCTTGACGTACTCAGTCATGATGGCGGTTGAGCGGGGGTGACTGTTTGTGGGTTTGGAGGGGTTGTTGTGGTGGTTGCTGGACAAAACGAAAGCAAAGTTCTGCGCAACAGAAAACACCTCAGTTGCTCGCTGCAGGGCACACAATCGGCGCTAACGGCGCTTTGCGGGATGGTACTGGCTGTCGCTCGTCCACACGGCCGACAACGTGCATCTGGCGCCCCTGCGTCCACGGGCGTTCCTCAGAGGCTATCATTTTGTCTATGCGAGCGATGCTCTTCATGATTCTAAATGCTGGCGGTGACTTTGTGAGGCCGACATGTCAGTCCTGTCATCCTCGCTGCTGCTCTATCGTGATACACAACGTCAGCCATGGTCGAGTATTGTGCTAGTATACACCGCTTCTTTGGCACGCTCGCCAACGCACTCGTGGTTGTTGCCAGTCCCACATGATCTCTTCGCAAATCATCGTGGAGTGTCCAGCACCGTCTCCACCAATCATCACTTTGCAAATGGGTCTGGCTTGGAGTTCCTCGCTGTGGTCGGGTGATTTCATTTTACGGGCATGACTTGTTCTTATGTACCAATACACTGAGCAACTCCGGCAGTCATTCAAGTATGAGCATCGTGGTAGTGGAAGTCTAATATTAGTGCCGCTCAAGCCCAAGGCAAGCATCAGCTGGAAGGCTCAGCAATTTCCCTGACTAGAGTGTAGCTCCGTACACCGCTGACTTTACAGGCCTCATTCGAAATGGCAGCAGGACAGGCGCGTTTGAAGACGGTGTGAGATGTTGGACAAAGTTGTATTTAGAGGGGTACCTTATCGATCTCAGCCTTGTCAGCTCGGAGCGAGGCCTGGAGCGAAGTCGCATCCCGCCCCGCCTAAACAAATAAATTGACATAGTGACTCTTGCATCTACTACCCACGGTGCGCGCGTCTACCTTCGGAATCGCTGTCATCTTCCACACCATACTGTCTCGAGATTTCTTCGACTTTCGACCGGTCATTGCAGCAATTGCGCGCGCCTTTGACTCAAATTCTCTTTGTGGGCTCAGCTGAAGTCTTGCATCCACATCCACAGCCATGTCGACCTTCGGCACACATTTCAGAGTCACGACGTATGTAGCTGAAACAAGAAGTCCAATTCGTTTACGGTACTAATTATTGACCAGCTATGGAGAGTCGCACTGCCTCTCGGTCGGCGCCATTGTGGATGGCTGCCCGCCTGGCATGGCCCTTACCGACGATGACATCCAACCTCAGATGACCCGTCGCAGACCTGGTCAATCAGCGATCACGACTCCCCGCAACGAGAAGGACCGCGTCGAGATACAATCTGGCACCGAGTTCGGCGTCACGTTGGGCACACCAATTGGCCTGCGAGTCATGAACGAGAACCAGCGGAAGCAGGATTATGGCAACAAGACAATGGACCTGTACCCGAGACCTAGCCATGCGGACTGGACATACTTGGAAAAATATGGTGTCAAGGCCAGTTCTGGAGGTGGCAGAAGCAGTGCTCGCGAGACCATCGGTCAGTACATTTCGGAATGCGTGGGTTGCAAACGGCTGACAACATCTAGGCCGAGTCGCTGCAGGTGCGATTGCGGAAAAGTATCTACGCGAAGCATACGGCATCGAGATCGTCGCATTCACCGCGTCCATCGGAAACGAATTCCTCTTCCCTCCCACGCCCGAGCATCCAACGGCCACTACAAATCCCGAATACCTGAAATTGCTAGATACAGTCACTCGTAAGCGTGTGGACGAGTTTCTGCCGGTACGCTGTCCCAATGAGGAAGTCACAAGGCGCATGGAAGATTTGATCGCGAAGTATCGCGATGCGGAAGACAGCATCGGCGGAACAGTGACCTGCGTAATTAGGAATTGTCCAACAGGCCTAGGAGAGCCATGTTTCGACAAGCTCGAGGCTAAGCTTGGTCATGCCATGCTGTCTATTCCGGCAACCAAAGGCTTCGAGATCGGCTCCGGCTTCGGCGGAGCGCAACTACCGGGCTCAATTCACAACGACCCCTTCATCAAGGCACCAGCCGTGCCCGCTGGCGAGAACCCATCGGCGAACGTTCGACGACCGAGATTGACGACCAAGACTAACAACTCGGGAGGCATTCAGGGTGGAATCACGAACGGCGCGCCGATTTACTTCAACGTTGCATTCAAGCCACCGGCGACCATTGGACAAGCGCAAACGACAGTGACATATGACGAGAACGATGGTGTACTGGAAGCTAAAGGTCGACACGATCCATGTGTTGTGCCACGTGCTGTGCCAATTGTAGAGACTATGGCAGCATTGGTAATCATCGATGCCGTACTGGCTCAGCAGGCAAGAGCAGGTGCCAGAAGTCTATTACCACCGCTTAAAGGGGTCGTGCCTGTGGAGAAATGATCAGCTTGTAGCATTGGACATGACGTATTTCGTGCAGGTGGCTGGTGATAAACACATGTAGAATAGATTCACGGAAGAGATGCTCTCGACAGCATACATAGTTAGAGCCAGGGTCCCACAGACTAGCTCTATAGCGTTAAAATCGACTCGCATGAGCCGCTCTGACCGGCATTTACATATTCGCCGCATTCGACTCTTGATCTAATTGCAACGACGGGTCCAATGTAACAAAATGCTTCCAAAACAGTGGGTCATAGGACAGCCACGCGAGCAGGTTTCTTGATGTTTCGAATCGAAGCTAGCTAGAAGGATGCAGATTCGGGGAGTTATGGTGGCAAAGTGTCAAAAGTTTCCGGATAACGGAACGAAGTCGATCGGCCCAGCCACAGATCCTTGCAGGCGGGTCGCAGCATGAACCAGCCAAGACGCATGCAACTGCACGGGACCTTGAGCAACGTGAGCAGTACGTCAAGTCGACGAGTCGGACAGGCCGAGTATCCATTTTCAATGACAGGCGGAATATTTTCTTAGCTTAGTATACTTCCCTGACATTCTTGTTTTGCGAGAGCTCCACGAGCCACTTGCTTAAGCGACCGACGTTCAAGAGACAACGGCGTGGCCGTGCTCTAATCGGCCCTTCTCTCCACAAGACCCTGCAGATCATAGAGAGATCAAGAGCCGAGAACATGTGCATTCGTGTGGCCACCAATTGATCGCGTCCTTTGCATCCATCTCTTCTACATCCACCTTCATGGAGATCACAGTCTCTGGGTCTTGCCCCTGTGAGGGGATGTCTTCGAGTCAGACAGTGCTCCGTCCGTGTTCAGCAATGCTCGACGATGATCTCTTTTTTTCTTTACCGAGCGTGCTAGTAGTGAGTGCCTGCGGGGCATCAAGCATTTCTGCCGCAGCACGAGATGTGTGGGTAACGGCACTTGGAAACCGGACCGGGGTGGGGAGAAGGAAGAGTACTTACAGACAGTATCTCCGACACCCCAGGCGTCGCGTAGGTTGCACTGCGGGTCTCAAAGGAGAAATGTCTAGAGAAATTAAGCTAATGGGGATGGGATTCACAAAGTCGATACGAATTTCCATATCAGGGCGATGGGATTGTGCGCAGTCGCCGCGCCCCCTCGGTACCATGCCGCATGCCCCATGGAACCACGCGTCTGTCATTCTATCTAGACCGCCCGACTGTCAGACCAATTAACCCTTCTTGTTCCCTGCCGAGTCTGAAGAGAACCTTTTCGCCACCTGCGGGCTACGCCGAGCCGATGCGAGAATTAGTCCCAAAGAACGACCAGCGTCCATTCAGGTAGGCGCGTCTGGCCTCAAACGTCACAGCTACCAAATAGGTTGCGACACGCCATTCTGCTTGAATGGTGGCCAAAGGACTCGCTGCGCAGTCCCTGACCCAGAGCATGTCAAGGGCTGCATCCCCTTCCACGGAGCGCCCAAGTTTGTCTCTGTCCCACTTTGTATCATCAAGTCATGGCCCGCGGCGCTGCAGCCTCCTCGCACAGGGACGATCAGGACGACGCTGCCCAGGGTGAGTCCAAGGCCAGCAAGCGGCGGTGTGTGCAGTCAGCATGCGTCCCATGTCGCAAACGGAAGTCTAAAGTAAGTGCAACCGTATGGGTCTTTACTATTTTCTGCAGCTAGGCAACGTGGTTTGGTGTTGACAACGGCCTCCGCGGACCCGACAAGACTAAGCTTCGTGTCGTCTCGGCCCTGCTATCGGACATGACTTCCGCACCTCTGAGCGTCGCTGCTAACACCCGATCTACAGTGCGACGGCGGCACTCCCTTCTGCGCAACCTGCACCGCCGTCTATAAGACCGAGTGCTTCTACGACCCGGAGAGCGAAAGCCGCCGCTCAAAAGGGAGCTCCGTAGCTACCACGGGCGCAGGCACGAAGCGCGATGCCTCAGTCGTCGCGTCCTCATCCAGCTCCACCGCTGCAGCTAGCGCCGAATTCATCATCAAATCCCTCCGACAGCTTCCAGAGGAACATGTGCACGACTTCATCTCTCATATCCGCAGAGACCCCAAGGCTGACATTTCAACACTGGCCGAAACATGGCAGAAGACCGTCCACTTACCATCCAGCGCGCCTCTCGAAGGATTGAGCTTGGAGTCAGATCTGAGCGTCCTACTTGGCAAGCCTGCCGTCACCCTCACCGGCCAAAGCAGGCACTTTGGTCACTCTGCCGGCCTCGGCTTGGTCCCTGAAGAGGAAAACTTCGGCGGTGGACAGCTGCGAAGTAGCAGCGTGCACCTTGACCGCAAAGGCACGACGTGGACCAACGTTACCACAGACATGGTCTTTGTCGAGAAGCTCCTGACCCTGTACTTCACCTGGAGTCACCCCTTTTACGTCCTGTTCAGCCGCGAGTGCTTCTACAAAGACTTCAGGGCCGGACGCGACAAATACTGCTCTTCCTTGCTGGTCAATGCCATCTGCGCTTACGCATGCCACCTGACAGACGATCCTGCAGGCCGAGCAGACCCCTCCAATATCCGCACCGCCGGTGATCACTTCTTCTCAGAAGCGCGGAGGCTCCTGTTCGAAGATGAGACCCCCAGCCTGACAACAGTGCAAGCGCTATGTGTCATGTCCATGCGTGAACCGAGCGCGGGGCGAGACAGTTCGGGCTTCAGTTACATAGGCAGATGCATGCGTATGTGTGTCGAGCTTGGCTTGCACCTGAACAACAGTGCTAGCCCGGCGCTTGGTTTGACACCTAGCGAGGTCGAAGTCAGAAAAGTCACATTTTGGGGATGCTTTACCGCAGACACGTAAGAGTCGACTCATATTGTGCTCGTTGCTCACTAATACATCTCAGGGTTTGGACTATTTGCATGGGTCGAATCGCGCAACTGCCCCGAGCAGCGATCACACTCGATAAGCCAATTCTTGAAGAAGTCTCTGGACTTCCCGATGCATTCCCAGGCACGTCTCGCGTGCAGCCGGCTGTCGTTACTACACGCATGTTTCTACAAGAATTCACAGTGTTATCAGAACTCGTAAACGACAACAATTACATGTTCTTTGCACCAAAGGAGCGACTGACTAGCTCAAAATTGCTAGAGTGCTACAACAAGTACCAGACATGGTATCGAAGACTACCACCGGCTTTGAGCATTGATGGGTCGAAGCCTGAGCCACACATTCTTGTTCTACAGTACGCTCCCACGTTCTGGGATCCAGACGTGAAGTGCTAATATTCATAGTATGCTTTACCATACGATCATTGTCCACCTGTTCCGACCTATGCTCAAGGTCGACCTCATGCACTCAGACATCCGGCCCCGCGACATTTGTATTGAAGCTGCAAACAAGGTGTCAAGCATTGTTCGGACATACCGCCACCACTACAGCTTCCGCGTTGCTCATTTGGCCATTCCACACATTCTGCTATCCGTGAGCATAGTACATCTTTTGTACTCGAAAGACAACAGAACATCATATCAGAACCTCGTTGAAGGGCTGCTAGGCCTCGAAGATCTTCACGAATGCCATTACTTCGGAGCTAGGAGTTTCCGTATTCTTCATACATTGGCCAAGACATGGAACTTATCCTGGCCTGAAGAGTTACGAAACTCCAAACTCGTACCCAGAATGAATATAGACAGGCTACAAGGGACAGTCAGCCCACCAGCTGACCCTCTCCTGGTGCCACCCAACACACTGACCGCTACAGGTGGTCGCATGGGATCCAGCGTATCATATCTACCTATCGGCCATCCACAACGGAGAGAAAGTCACTCCATGTTCGGAGGACAGGGTAGCTTACAAATTGCAACCCACCCAGTAATCACGCGGCCTGGCAGTGTTGCCTCCAACCACCACCACCAGTCTCCTGTTGTCGGCCATACACCCGCACAGCCTTACAACAGCACGCTTCCACTTTCTTCTTACCAGTACTCACAACCAATATCATCCGTGCCATCGAACGCCCCCACTACCGCAATTACCTCCCCGACCACCGATGCCGCCGAGACCCTCTTCTGGAACCCGATTCCTGGCATGCCAGGACCGATATTACCGCGCAACACCTACCAATCAATCAGCCCAATGGGTCTCGGTAGCGTACTACAGTCAACAGACATGGGCGATCGCCTGGGTCGAGATGGGTTCAAGATGAACGAGGACTGGCAGTCTTCGCACGTAAATGGGTTCGCATCGGGCCCAAACAGCGGCTTCGCGGCACCGCACAGTCAGGCAGGTGGTGGTTATATGCATCGAGGAAGCACAAGCTATGCACAGTCGGATGGAGCATACCAGGCATCACCGCACAACCCGCACCCGGGTCACACGGGGCAAGAAGAGTATGACGGGTCTTGGTATCCGAGTGAGATGAGTTGATGACGCCTGGTGAAGGTATGTGGAACATGTGGTGTCCCGGATTGAATGAGTTCTAGGACCAGCCTGCGAGATCATTTTCGTTCCAGCATGTTCTCGGACATGCAAACTCTCAACATCTTTCGAGCTGCAAGAGATACAAGTTGTATTTGCCATTGCAAACAAACATACATGTCAGGTCGTGGGGCATCAGCTTCTATGTCTCGTGCATGGCAAGCACTTCAAAAGAAGGGCTCGAGAACGTGAAGGGTTTTTAGAACCGGAACGCAATATAAAGAGGATGCGAAGTAGGGAAGGAAGGCATGGCGACGCTTCTATGCGTCAGAAGCTAGATACGCGTAGCTATTGTTGCAAATATATGCGACAATTTCCATCACAAGATCAATCACAGTGTCAAGCACAGGTCCCGTCACGAGTCTCCTTTCTAATTTTGAAAGGTCATTCATTTCAATCAGAACCTCGCATGCCCAAAATGTACAAGAAAAGGGTATCCCATGTTCCAAACGTCAAACAAAAACCAGCCCAAAGATAATAAAAGCAAGAAGACAAAGCTCTCATCGCACGCCCTTTTCACCATCGCGATTCCATTTCCCAGCTTCAACGAGCACACTCGCCGTGCCCGCCCGTTCCTCATACAACTTCCTCAAATCATCCACGCTCTGTTTCTTGAGGTTGAGCTTTTTTGGTGTCAACATTTTCCTGTCCAGAGCAGGATCGACTGGCGGACTCCGAGCTTCAAAGCTAGGCATACGGTGCAAAAGACCTGGGCTTACTGCGCGAGGTTTAGGGCCAGGAACCGGTAGCGACGTTGATTTCGATGGAGGGCGATTTGTGATGGGATTGACGGGCGTACTTGGGTAGACTGGACGTGCGAGACCAGTAATGGTGGGAACGCGATTGGCAGAGGCAGGGATGCTGGGACGACGGAACTCTACTGCTGATGCAGGTTGGGCATTCAAGCTCGATGGCGAGGTCGTGAACGTAGGGGACGCATGTTGACTTTGTGTAAACGGCACCGGTGGTGGCGCCCTTCTCGGTGCAGAAGCACCGCCGACATTGTCTCTCGTTGAAAGACTTGGTAGATCTACCAGACCCGGCAGAGCCATGGAGCCTTGCGGTTGACTCCTTTTGATCGACTCCATTGATGGCGCGGGCGCAAAGGCAGACTTCTCCACATTATCAACCTGCGTTGTTGTCAGGGTCTTCCTTTTTGGAATGTTGAGTTGTGCGGCATAAGCAGGTACAGAGCTGTCCCGCTGTGTACTGTGTGACGCTGACGTGGGAGCAGGAACAGAACTGGAATTGCGCATACCAGACTTCTCATCTGAACCCTGATTCACCCGCGGAGGTAGCGGTGGCGCTCCATCGTCATTGTTCCTACGCGGGGCGAAACCGTCTGTAGTCGTAGCGTAGGTAATAGGTGACTCAGCTACATCTCCCGGCGCGTCCGAAATTACTGTCGAATAGCGAGGAGGTGGGACCTGGAGGGGTGGCGCAGGTTTACGCTTTGCAGAGTCGGTCGACGACTTGGCCGAGGGCACGCGAGATCGTGGTGGTAGAGGAGGCGGCATATCATCGTGTGACAGCTCAGGGTAAGGTTTCGAGTACGCATCGGATGGCTTTTCGTTGTCTTCCAGAGCAATACCACTGGTTTGCTCTTCTAGTGAGGCTGGTTCTTCGCCCGACTTGCGCTTCTCTTCCACAGGGTCATCCCAGTCAGCTTCGTCCATTGGCAATTTTAACTCTGCAAAGAAAATGTCAGGCGACTGCTCGCATGCGTCTCGCAAACCATTCGACCACATATCAATTGCGTGTGTGAAGATTCTTCTAATGATCGAGGACATCTTAGCATCTTCGATCTGATCCGGACCACAGAGAAGTGCTGGCGCGAAGCATACAGCCAGGTTCTCGGCCGTCATCTTATTTTGCTCCTGGCGCGAGGCCACAGCGTCAAGTAGTGGAAGGAGATGTCGAACAACAATTTCTCGAGAAATACCAGGCAACAGCGACCATTCGGAGGTAGGTGAGAACAGGTCCTTGAGGCGATCGAGATCAGGAACATCCTGGGGGTCACCGTACAATCTCCGCAAGTCACCATAAGATTCAGTGGGGAATATAGGCTGTCGTAATGAAGCATACCAGGCCTTGATGAGAGCCGCGGCCATGAAGACAGAGTATGCATCCTTGGCGTCCACTTCAGCGAGAATCTCGTCTTGCATCTCAGCATTCTGGTATGGGGGCACTGGCAGCGTGACTCCGTTGTCCTTCCAGATGATGTACTTTTGGCCCCTGTCATATGCCTCTTTCAGCACTTCTCGCAACTTGGAATGTGGAGGCACGCGGAACAAGCCTTCCGACGTGATGTTCTGCTCCAGGAGCAGGAAGCTGGTCGTCTCACGCAGTACTCTCGGGAACCGTGTACGTCCAGTGCTGCTCGTCGGGAAGGGAGTGCGGGCGCCAAATGCGCGTCGGCCCGTAGCATGCTGCACGAAGATGTCTTCGGAGATGCGGCGGTCTGTCAAGTAGGTCGAGGACGGTATAAGGAGGTTTTCGATCTGGATCTGCTGGGCGAGATTGGTCAAGCTGGAGGCTGTACGAGTCAGTAGTGGTGCTAGGAGGGGCGAGGCAGGACTGCGGACCATGGCAGATTTTCCTTCTAAACTTGGGGCTCACAATGGTGGAGAAGATCTCGGTCAAGATGCGGACCCAGGCCTTTTCGTGGACGATGTAGAGCTTCTGCAGTCGCTTGCGCATGGCCCGCGAGAGCACGTGGTACGCCTGCAAGAACCATCCCCAGCCAGGGCGGTGCTTCTTGGTGGTGGCGCCCGTGTCTCCATCACCTGCAAAAAAGACGACCTCGTACTCGTAGCCCTTCAGCAAGTCGTCCTCTTCCGGTAGGCGGGCAAGGACGTAGGGCAGGAGCGAGTCGAAGTCGGTCTCGTGCGTGTCGGGCATGGCTGCCGCATTCAGGACGAAGACGGGCCTGCCTTCCTTGGACGGCATCGGCGAGCGGTACAGAATGGAAGTCGCCGCCTTCGCCATGTCTGTCGAGTAGTCGGAGCTCTGTCGCGGTGGAGGCACAGCTGATAATGATGAGCTCCTCAGCCGGCTGGCTACTTTGGCACGCATGCCGCTCATGGCGACGGGCGAGATTGTTAGCGAAAATCACTCGGATGCAGCTCGCTCGTATATGTAAGGGAGTGAAGGAATGCGGTAATCTGACACGTGCAAGGCGATGATGGAGGGGAAAGCTGGCGTTACAGGGGGTACACAAACAACAATATGACGTTGCCAACAGCGGAAGGAGCCGACACTAGCGTCCTGATGTGGCCAGCTGTGATTCGAACATGATAGCGACCAACAGTTTATAAGTTTCATGTGCTTCAGCCCGAGACTGCACAGATTGTGCTCCGAATATAACTACATGAACAGGCCACGGACTCGGATTCCATCAGATGGGTAATCTATTTTGATCACACGAGACGTGTGTACTTGTTCAATCATGCCTGGGCACTCGGCCAAATACAAGCTTCCTCCAGCTTTTGTGATTTGCTATCGACACTTCCATTTCTTCAGTCCGACACGCCAAGAGCCTGGACGTCTGCCCAGATGATCTTTCCGAGTTCCCACATTGCGCGTTCGGGCTTGTTGTGCCCTACCTCACGTGACGAGGACACGCAACTCTACACGACGCTGCCACATCTTTCCTAGTCAGTGTCATCCGATTCTACCTCTAACTCGTCCTGGTCTTGGCCATCTTGGTCAAACACTACCTCCACACCGGCTTGTTGTAGTCGTAAACGCACAGCCTGGAAACGGTCCGTATTCCTCTGGAACTCCTCCATACTGCTGCCTGCTCCCTCGACTGCACCAACAAGGTTTTGTTCGGTGATACCCTCTCCAACAAGATTCTCAATGTTGATGCCCTGGAAGTACCGGCGAAGCTCTTCTAAAGTAGCCAGCAATTGCGCTCTGTTCGTGGAATCGCGCTGACTGCCACTCGAGTTCATATCGTACGACGGCAAGCTGTTATCTGGCGGAAGCGGATCAGAGACCGAGGTATACTTTGACTTGATGCGCGTGTCCAACAAAGCCATCAAGCTTTGATTGTCGGAGAGGATGATGTGCCGCGCCAGATCAATCTCTGGTATTTGCGCAAGCCAGTAGGGATCTTCGCCTGCGCTCAGCTCTTCTTCGAAAGTGTAGCAGACTTCAACCAAAAGACTTGTTGCCTCGGTCGTGTTCCATAGGTCCTTCGCTTTTGAAACATAAAGCTGGCAAAGAATCTCCTGATAGTCACCGTTGGGTTCTTTACCCCACACTGGTTTTGGAATTGGAGCAATGTCGAGTTCCTTGCACAAACGCGAGGCTAGCCAAGGATACTCCTTGACCGCATTTCGCAATGTTGAACGGGCCTTTTGCGGCTGCTTCAGTCGATCATGGGCTAAAGCAACGCTGAATGCGAGATTGGGCGGCACCTTCCATAGACGCTGCAAATAGTCTGCTTCCACCAAATCAATCACTGCTTGCGGATCACGGCCGCGCAATGCTAGCTGATCGATCAGAAGGCGTATGCAGTAAGGATCTCGTTCAGGATCCATGGCTAGCATCAGTTTGGCCCATTCAAGCGCTGTCCGCCAAGTCGCTCGAACAGTCAATGTGCCGATGTACCTCCAGATAGCCAGCCAAAATTCGCGGTTTTCTGGGTGACGGAAGTCGAGACGTGCCTTGCCGGCTGCCAAGTTCGTTGAGAAGGTCGAATGAACTGAACGACCAAAGGTGAAGAGGGCTCGCTCAAGGAGATCAGAAGCCGTTGCATTATCTCGCTGTTGTTTCGCGATTTCTGATACTTGTAAGAGTGTCGAGATGTGGTAAGCTGTGGCCTGTCAGTATTCACCAGGTGACGTGTTGTAGTGCATACTTACGGTTCAAGTGCAGCAGCTGAATCATGCGCTCAGGGTCCATACTCCCCACGCATATTAGAAATTGCTGCTGTACTTCTTGGTATGTCCGGTTGTGAACAAACTTGTACAATATTGTTCCATCTGCTCGCTTCTCGACAAGCTCCATACTCAGCCCACCAGACGTCGCGCGAGGCCATTCCTCCTTTCCTTGAACGAAGATGTTGCGCCGTAGGCCTAGCGATGCTAGCCCACGCGCACCAGGCGCATTGCGTCCAGCGACCGCTGCAGCTATCCCACCTTGCCCTCGCGGACGTGCTTGTGCTTCGTCGTCAGTGTTTTGGAGCGCGGCTCGACCAAAGAGCTTCTTCATCTCGTTCGCTGCATGTAATTGCTGCGTGTCTATCCTTACTACTGAACATAATTGTTTCACTTCTTCGCTGACAGCGGAAGTTTGGTCAGCTTCCGTGCTGGTCTGGGTGCTTGCTGTGAGTTTGAGAGCTAGCAGTGCTTGGTCGATCTCGTCCAGGCCGGAGGTATCGTCAGATTTTGCGTTGGTGGCTGACGCTTCCACTGCTACATTCTTGGCCTTTCCTTTCTTCTTTTTCTTCTTGCTCTTCTTCGGTTTTGATGATGGTGCAGTATCGACTTCTGCTTTGCGTTCAGTTTCTAGCTGCTGCTCATCTGCTTCCTCCTCGTCGGCATCATCCTCATCGTCGCCACCGTCTCCAAGCATGGCAAACAGGCTCGGCTTTGCTTTCGTCTTGGGTGCTATTTCTTCTTCTGACTCATCATCTTCTTGGCCTTTCTCTTCCTGAGCAAGCTTCTCTTGCAGCTGCTTTTCTTCGAGCTCGCGCTGAGCGCGGCGCAATGCGCGTGAAGACATGGGGTGGTGCTCGACTATGAAATTTGGGAGGCCGCTGCGATATGGCTATATCAAGCCGAGTGTCGAAAAATGGCAACAGTGAACTGTTTTGTGAATTTGCAAGCTTGATCCAAGCAAACAATATGAAGCCTTGTGGAGCTTCGAGTAAATTTGGTCACGGATGGGTCGATTTGTGACGTCGTGTTTGTGGTTGAGGCAGCGCTCTTTTGTCCAGAGTGGCGGTCATTGGGTGATTGCTAGCGGCCCCGGCTGCTCTTCCCTGTGGGCTAGGCGTAGGCTATGATTTCACCTGCCGGAGCTTGACCTGCCAACCGCAACCGCACGTCAACCCCACATTCACGATTCCAGGAGATGCGTCGGGCAGCCTTTCAAGTCTTCCGCTCTGCCCGTCGCCCGTGTCTGCGCAAGTTCGCCCGCAGCCGCGCCGCCGTCTTCGCGCCCAGCAATGGCCTAGTCTTCCGCGCGCACCACCACGTCCGCCCGCGCGCCTCGCCCGTGATCCTCTCCTCGTCGATGCAGTTCCGCGCCATCACAGGAGCCCTGGTAGCTGCCGCCGTCGCCTCGGGCGCATTCTATGCTTACAACGGCAACCAGTCGTCGGCCAACTCGACATCGCCCGCCGACCAGGCCCGGAACATCACCAACATCACCAGCGGCGAGCCCACGCGCAAGGCCCTGGTAGTCGGCCCAAGCGAGCTGTACACGGGCACCATCACCGGCCCCGGCCCGCTGGCGAAAGAGACGGACGACTACGGCAGAAAGGTGCTGGAGATGCTCGACCCGGACCAGACGACGGCCAAGCTGCGCAAGAACGAGGAGTCATGGCTTGTGGGACGTGGCCAGGGCGTCGTGCGCTACGATGTGGTACAGATACCGAGCAACGACCCCATCGAGGACGACCACGCCGAGAAGATCATTGAGGTGCCCTCGGACCTCGCCGCTACCGACGGTGCGCCCGCAAGCGACTGGATGTTCTGGGGCGTCTTCGATGGTCACAGGTAGGTGCCCATGGTGCCCTTGCTGTGGCCTATGAGGGAGGTTGCTGACTTCTATAGTGGCTGGGTGACCTCTGCCAAACTTCGTCAGACGCTCATCTCCTTCGTCGCGCGCGAGTTGAACACGACGTACAAGTCTGCTGTCGAAAACCCCGCACTCCGCTTCCCGACTCCAGAAGCCATCGATAATGCAATCAAGACTGGTTTCATTCGCCTAGACAACGAGATTGTGCACGAGTCCGTCAAGAAGGTGCGGAAAGCCCAATCGAAGGTCGCTGCGGCCGAGCTGCTTGCTCCGGCCCTGTCAGGCTCCTGTGCGCTGCTATCTTTCTACGACAGCCGATCAAAGCTTCTCCGCGTCGCATGCACTGGTGACTCCCGTGCAGTGCTTGGGCGGAGAGGCACCAACGGCAAGTGGACTGCTACTCCGCTTTCTGAAGATCAGACCGGTGGCACTACCAGCGAGGCGGAGCGCCTGCGTAAGGAGCATCCTGGCGAGCCCAATGTTGTCAGAAACGGCCGCATTCTCGGTGGACTAGAACCCTCCCGTGCCTTTGGCGATGCCTACTACAAATGGTCCATCCAGACAAACGAGGAGCTGAAGAAGCTGTACTTTGCTCGCACACAATCCTCACTTCTCAAAACCCCACCCTACGTCACTGCTGAGCCCATTATTACCACGACCAAAGTCGAGCCCGAAAAGGGCGACTTTGTAGTCATGGCCACGGACGGGCTCTGGGAAATGCTCACCAACGAAGAAGTCGTCGGCCTCGTCGGCCAATGGCTTGATGCGCAAGGATCTTCCAAGACAAAAGACTCGCAAACACAAACATGGCTCAAGAGCTGGTGGACTTCTGAAAAGCAACTGCCCGTCGAGGCAAAGGGCAGGGAGAGCGGCGAAGGCCAGCGCGCACCCATCCGCCAGCAGCAATGGGGCACAAAGACCAGCATGAACGAGCGCTTTGTCGTCGAGGACAAGAATGCCGCAACGCATCTTGTTCGCAACGCACTAGGTGGAAAAGATCAGGACCAACTAAGCGCATTGCTTACATTGCCGAGTCCATTCTCGAGGCGATATAGGTACGTTTTCATTTCACCGCCATCAGATGTTTGTGTAAAAGTATAACTAACTTACGAGTAGGGACGATTTGACCGTCGAAGTCATCTTCTTTGGCGAAGGCATTTCAAACGGCAGCGTCACCTTGAACAAAGAAGCTAGCGCAGCGGCCCCGGAACCAAAAGCCAAGTTATAGAGCAGAAATACAAAGGGTGGTTCTGCCTCTCGTGTGTCCTGTTTCTCATAATCGACACCATCTCATCTCGTTCGTCAAGCATGTTATCTCGGGTCATCTTGGTAAGCATGGCGTTTAGGCGATATTGGCGAAATGTAGTTGCACAATGCGATGAGCACATGTCGATTTCCGTCGCCGCGTGGTCAAGTTCAAGGAATTGCCGCACGTGGGCTTGAGAATATAGCTCGAAGCAGTACTTTGCATGGAATATCAAACTATTTCAACATGATCTCTCTCCGTTTTATCCCTCGCGAGTGTGCACTTGTGGTTGGGGCAATCATCGACCTTTACGCGCCTGTTCTGTCACTTAGCTTAGAGTGCAAGGGAGTTAAGACTTGTCACGTCAAATAACACCTAAATCACGCTCTCATACATTTTCAGACCAGATCCCCAATGCTTCACAAAGCGCTTGCTTATATAACTGATGATGATGATGATGATGGGAAAAAGGGCGATATTCCACCCTCGATTCCCTGCTAGCTTATTCAAAGTCCATCTCACCGCCCACAACGCCGGTATGTGTCGTGGCAATGCGCAGACTCAGTACTATAAGAAGAAGGAGAAATAAAATGCCACATATAGTCCCAGTATACGACCCGGAGCGGCGGCACCTTCTCTCACTTTGTTTTGTACAGCGGCACGGCAACGCGTATGCCTGTAACCACCCCCCTCCCCCTCTTTCGCGCTCCCGCACCGGACCAGAGTGTTGTGTCTACTCCTGTCCAAAGCCGACCGTTTCCTCGACAGCGATTGTGAGTTTCTGGTTGAGTTGTTCGAATGTCTTGTAGCCTGGTAGATCAAGACGGTTGAAACTATGTTGGTGTTAGCTTGATTGGCGTTTGAAAGCGTGATTGCCGTGAAACTTACCATGTGTGTGACTTGGGCAGCTGATTGGGCTCGCCAGCCTTTTCGATCGTGAACCTCCTCGGCCCATCACTACCCTGAAGGTCCTTGAAACCGTTGACAGGAATACGCGAGGTACCCGTGGCGAATTGCAACAGACGCGACTTCTGTTCGGCATCCCAGCTGCGAATGCACTTCCAGAAGTTTTGGATAACCTCATCATTCTCGGTGTATCCACGATAATCGGTGTGCTTCTTCCAGTCCTCGACGTCAATGTCGGCGATACCACCAATGAGCAGTTCGAGCTCACGCTCGTCGAACACGTTGACAAGATCCGCAGGAATGAGTTCGTGGAAACCGGTGATGAAGGCCTGGAATTGCTCCTCGACTCGCTTTTGGATCCGCCACTCAGTAATGAGCCTAAGAAAGTCAGTATGCAGCTCATGCGACCGGAAAAATGAGACTTACTCGACGTATTCATGCTTGTTCTCGTTCGTAACCTCAATTTCCTCACCGCCGGGCTTCAGCTCGATGCTAACGGTCTCTCCGAAACGCTCGTCATCGGTCGCAAAGGTCAATTCGAGCGCGTCAGTGATGTCGTTGTTCCTGGAACATGTTAGTTTGGTCCTTTAGTCTGGCACATGCTTGTCCCTTACAGCATCCATTCCAAGTTACGATGGAAGTCAGCATCCACACCCTCCATGTCTTGCAGTGAGACCTTCTTCCTCAAGATCATCTTGTAAAATGCTCCAATGAAAAATGCATCCAAGAATCGGCGATGGAAAATGGCCAGACCAACAACGCGGCCAATGAACTTGAAGTAGTTCAAATGCTCGGGATTAATGCCGGAATGTGGGTTGATCTGAAGGGTATAGTTGTCGTGGGCGGAGTACTCGAACAAACAGTAGAAGGGATTGAACATCTCGTGGGAAAGGAGGAAGAAGAACTCTCGGGAGAGACCACCATAATCGAGACCGTCTTCTCCATCAAACTTGATCATCAGTCGCTTCTTCAGGTCCGCAGCACTTTGCCGCATAACCTCGTGATATGAATCCTCGAAGATGTGCGTACGCCGCACCTTGACGTGGCATTGCCCACTGACAATGCGCAAAGCTGGTTGCGACCGGAAGTAGATCAACTTGCGACGGAAATCACGCTTGTACTGAGGTACGTTCTGGTCGAGCGAGGACGGTAATCGTGGATCGTCCCAGGTGGTTGTTTTGGTGTTGTGGTCCACAAAGTAGACGCGGGCTGTGTTGGTGAGACGCATCTCCCATCCAGAGGGCAGTGGGCCAAGCTGAGAAACGGGTTGCTGCTGGATGGTGCTCCCATTTGCTGCTTGTCCACCATACATCCTAATGTACTGCTGTCGCCGAGGATCCACCCAGGTGGTCGTTCGCGTGTTGTGGTCGACAAAGTACGGTCGTCCTTCGGGCGTATGTCTCTGCTCCCAGCCTGACGGAAGTTCTCCTGTTCCTGCGGTTGTCGCGCCAGTTGCCATCATGCTGACAGCACTGGCAGAGCCGGCTGGAGGCGACGGTTGCCGGTCCGTGAGTGTGGGTGAGTTGGCTCCGGTACGGTCTTCGGGCAGCATGCGGTTCTGATGCCGCGTACGCTCCTGTTGGGTCTGCGCTGCCATTGCATTTTGTGAATCAGTCTGGCTGAAGCCGGCTCCGGGTCTGATCCAAGTTGTTTGCCTCGTGTTGTGGTCGACGTAGTATGTTCGCCCAAGATGGTCCTCGCGTCTTTCCCATCCGTTTGGTAACCTCCCTTGAGCATCCTCAAAGGCACTGTATGCTCCGTTCGTTCGGTTCTGTGGTGGTGCTCCGCTGGGTGCCTGAAGTGGCGGCGCAGACGCAGGCGGTGCAGCTGCAGGCGGCTGGCTGAGTCGCTGAGGTGCAGGTTGCGCGGGGCCTTGGGGTCGCTGTTGTCCGGGGAAGACATCGGGATGGAGGTTCGACGACGACTGGTGGGGTGTGGAGACGCCGTTGGTGGAGAGTCCGCTCATAGACGGGTGTGGGGAGGCGGCGGGGCGAGCGGGAGTGGCTGCGCCCTGGGTAATGGGCGCGGCGAGGTTAGTAGACAGATTGAGGATGAGTTTGCCGTGGACAACCATGTTGTCATTGGACTTTTTGAGGTCGCGTGTAAGCATTTCTGCTCCAGTCAGCACAGGTGCAGGGTTGAGTAGTACTTGGACGTACCGTCGCCGCCGGCGTCCAGGTCGATCACAGAGCCTATGCGGACGTTGATGACGCCGAGAAAGCCCTGGTCCTTCTTCTTGAACTTCTTCTGGTCGAAGATCTGAACCGCTAGCACGCTCTCTTCGGTCACTCGCCTGCTCCAAGGTTAGCGACGTCTGGGGGGCGAGCATCGTGGGATGACGTACATGTCGAAGCTCTCGTTCCAGTAGGGGTTCAGCGTCTTCTTGATGACGCTCGTCGTCTTGGTCTGCTCGCCATTGATTGTGGCCACGGCGAAGGGGTCCGGGAAGCCTGCGGGCGTGTGTGAGCTGAGTGCATGAAACTATCTCGAGGCGGGGCAGCACGTACGGAAGACATCGCGCTTGTAGAGGCCATCGGCGGCAATGACTGGACGTGTCAGTACTTCTCCTGAGGGCAGCGGGCAGAAACGCGAGGTCAGACGCACTGGTGATGCGCAGGTTGGGCTGGCCAGCTCCGTCCATGATGCGCGGTGGAGCTCAGATGGCGCGGATAGGCGGTGGAGGAGGAGAGGGAGAGGGAGAGGTGCGGCTCTCAGAGCTCGCCGTGGTAGAGAGTGCCCGTCACTCGTGTCGTGGGGCTCGAGGACGCTTTCTCTAGGCAGGCTCGGGGCGGAGGTCGACGAGGGTCGAGGTGGAGGGAGGCTGTGCGGATGGGACAGCCCGTGCGCAGTTACAAAGGCGTGCAGTGCGGCGCTCGCGATGCTGCTGGCCGAGAAGGAGCCGCCACCGGGTAGCTCGCGCGGCTTATGCAATTGTTTGCAATCGCTGCTAGATGCTCGCTCTCGTCTCGCAAAACACTCATGTATCGACGCGGTGATGGCGGCCTGGAGGTGGTGCGGCGCTGCGTCCGGGAAGCTGCAACTCGCACTCGCTGCCTTGGCGGTTGCCCCGCTGCACCAACCTTAACGCTGCGGCGGCGGCTTTGGTGCGCTGCTTTGGGACCTTGCTGCGAACTGTGGATTGGCCTGCAGGGCGCCCAAGTGAAGGTCACGGGTTATCAGCCAGCAGTATGTTGCCCTAGAGTGGTACACAACACAGCACAGCACAGCGACAAACGTCCCCTTTCAG
The DNA here is from genome assembly GCA_001748405.1 of Paraphoma sp. B47-9. NCBI lineage: Eukaryota > Fungi > Ascomycota > Dothideomycetes > Pleosporales > Phaeosphaeriaceae > Paraphoma > Paraphoma sp. B47-9. Next base: position 29,288 of record BCLK01000013.1, read on the forward strand.
CGCCAGCAACACTGCGCTGAAAATAGCGCACACGCGTGTTCATGCTGCGACTGTTTGCGAGCGGCCGTTCGATGATGTCAAACCCAGCGTTCCCTGTCGGCGCCAATCTCGAACCACCAACCCGCACGCACACCAGACGTCCTGCACATGTACCCGTCCTGGAAGAACACTGCACGTGGCAGCTCATGATACTTGAAACGTTTCTGATAGCCATGTGTTTCTCGCCCTGCTCACCCTGCGTCTAGTCGCGCGTACTGCCACCCCTCTCAGACCCTCGTCCCTGTCAGCTCACAGCATCAACCGCTCTGTATACGCCCGTTTAGAGCACAAGGCGAATCGTCCACTTCACGGCGTCATCAACACCAACTGCATACGCCTCGTACTTCATGTCTAGTCTGCGCTGCCACTCGTCAACCGCCCTCCACCCACCCTACCCAGTCTTCCGGGTGATCCGCGTATCCGCCTTGGACCACCTGTTCAGGCCTCGCTGCGCGTCATCTGTTGTCCCTGTTCAGACTCTGCACCATTGACCTTCGGCTCGTCCTGCCGGTTTGTGAGCCTATGTAGAGGCTTGTACCCAGACCGCGGTTTTTGGTCGTTTCCCCCGGTCAGGGGAATTTCCGTCTTTGGCCACCGCTCTGGGACTGATAAGCTTTGAATTCGCCGCTCAGCCTCGGACACGCGTGTATTCAATACATCATGGCGGCACAGGTCACATCCAACATCAGCTGGACAGGGCACGTATATCGCGTTTTGGGCGATCATTGCACCGCCACACTAATGTACGTAGTCTATCTAGTCTATTGGTATCATCACGCTCTCATGCTTCGCGGAAGCTGTTTCTCACTCCCTCTCCACCGATCGCCATCTGCTGTAAGCCCAATATAGCTCTCAGCTTCAGGTACGTTTCGTAGCTGCTCAATTGGAGCTCGACTCGCATATGTCTACTCCATGCACTCAGCCAGCTGATGAAGTTGCGTGGCCACAAAATGCTCCCGTGGAGATTGTCGAGTGACTCTTCATATACTGTTCGTGAGGCATATCGCGCGAGGATAAGAAATGTGCGCAATGGGCCCTGTCGGGTTTGGAGGCCTTCGTCAAGGGAGCGGGCTGGCGATTGTTAGAAAGGAATTTAATACGAGCTGCATCATGACTTACTGAGGTCGTTTGTCTTCAAAATCAGTAAAATGACCCTCGGCACCTGCCCCAGCAGCTGAATCAAGCTCTCCAACATGCCCTCGCCCAATGCATCCCCAATGACCTTCTTCTCCTCATTGGTCCTGCTCGTCATGACGCCTCCAGCACCGCCCTCCTTCTTGGCTAGTACCGTGTAGTCTCTACCTGTGATTGCCGAAGCGAACAAGGGGAAATGCTCCTCGCCGATACCTGCCACCTCGTAGGCATACTTGCGCATCCCATCTTCATCGGCATCCAAAACTGCCAGCCAGAGATGCGCATACGCGCGACGCAGGCCAAGTGGGATATCACGATACAGTCCATGATCGTAAAGCACAACGTCAAAGTTTGCTTTGCCCCGTCGATTCGGGCTGTACTTGATGGCAATATTGCCGCCGTGCGGATCGCAATGCAATGGGGCATCCTTGCCGAAGATCATCTCGTTGAAGACACGTGCCAGCGCGGCGGAGACCTCGTCTCTGTCGATACCATTCGCGTCCAGCGTCTTGAGATCATCTGGTCGACACCCAGACACATATTCCATGACGACGATCCGCCGCTTTGCCCACAGGACCTTGGGGATGATCACGGGCGCATCAGGTATGTGTGAGAAGTACTCGCGCGCTCGCATTGCGTTCTTTCCTTCGAGTGCAAAGTCCAGCTCCTGTGGTAGCGACTGCTCCATCTCGTCGGACAACCAGGTGAGGTCGTACTCGGGGAACCAATACTTCAGCGAAGAGAAGGTAAAGCTTGTCAATGCCAGGTCAAGCTTGGCCCACTCGTCCAGTGCCGGATGCTGTACCTTGACCGCCACCTTCTCGCCCGTCTCCCGCACTCTTGCGATATGGACTTGTGCCAGCGATGCGGCGCCAATCGGCTGCTCCTGAAATTCCGAGAAGAAGTCGGAAATGTCGTGACCAGTGTCATTCAGTATCATGGCCTGCACCGACTCGTAGGAGGAGACTGGGCACTTGTCTTGCAGCGGTATAAAGGTATCGCACCACTCATTGGGCAGGAGATAGTTCATACTACTCAGATGTTGTCCCAGCTTTATGAAGATAGATCCATTCTTCTCCAGTGTGCGGAGCGTGCGTTTCGCGCATCGGAGATGGCATGCCTTGAGCAGCTCGTTGTAGTCTGGGTCGGCGTCACGTTTGAGAGTATCACGGTAGCTGTGGACAGCATTGATTAGCTAGAGCCATGTCTGGTGGGGTGACGACGTACTCTTTGATGTTCGCGGCCAGTGTTCCAAGCACTCTGTAGCTCCGTTGCGCTGCAATATATGCATGCTTTGCGTCGTCGTTGATTGTGATGGCTGCAGCGCCAATTAAGGTGAGAGTGCCGCCAGCGACTGCAATTCTTCTCCGTCGCTTGCTCCTAGCCTTCGGTCTGGCATTGGACGTAGCACCCGACCCAGGGCCATCCTTGACTACATTTCTTGTCCTGTCTGCCTTCGTCGCGAAACTCTGTCGTCCTGCCGTTCTATGTGCAAAAGCACTCCGCTGTGCTATCGCCGGGCCCTGCGATTTCGTACATGCTCGACACGTCCAGGACGGAACTGTCCCGCTTCGGCGAAGCAGAGGAGAGAAAGCATGGAATGCTGACATCATCGCATGGTGACTCTATGGAGCAGCGAACGTTGCATTCGAGTGCTGGCAGCGGGAAGTGGAGCAGGAGAAATTAAGAGCGTTGAGGCGATCAGTTGCCGCAATGATGTCGTCGTCCGACATTTTCTCGAGCACAGTCCCTAGCGCAGATCGGATTGCCGCACACCCATGTCCAATTGCCGAAACCCATCACGCAGTCGAAAATCGGCCATAGAAACGGTAAGGCATGATTACATTGGTCAAATTTTAGAAGTGTCTATGCGTCCACGTTCGAGCAGGTCCCCTCCCATCCTATTGTTTCATGCAACCCGTGGATCATTTTCATAAAGCGTTACCAGCCCTGTGTCTGAACGCCTATTCTACCAGCTCTGCCGCCATTCCGTCTAACACAGATACTCCTTCTTGCGATGCAATACCGATCTGCCACCAGCGGAACTAGCATGATGTGCACCCCTCGTCGGATGTGGTACGCTACAAATCGACCGTCTCATTGAAGCAAAGCACACCATTGCCTTTCAGATATCCATCCACACCATCCGGTGTGGTTTGCTGACGAGGTTGCGCTATGGCCGGGCCGGGACGTTCACTGCCATCCTCATCTGAATCTGTGACATCAGTCACGAGGACCAGGCCGGCCGTTTTGATTGATTCGATGAGTGCCGGTGCAAGACTCTATCGTGTGCATTAGCATGACATACTTGAGGGCTTACTTTAGAACTAACCAAAAGTCGAGAGCTGCAAATCAGCCCCATGAAGTTGTTGTCGCGAGCAATTTGAACAGCCTCCTTGACCGAGATTGTCGTGCGGCCGCTGCTGCGTACCACGTGTGTTGATCCCGACGGAGAACGAGTTGTGTCTGCGCCCAGCTCATTGCAAAGAAGCACGGGATCTGCTAAAGCGTCAGTAAACTTCTTGTACTCCTCATTGAAAACGTACAGTTTGGCTGTTTCCAGTTCAAGACAGTGCATATGTCTTGATTGAATGAGCTGAACAACACACTGCGCAATGTACCGTCGATTTCCCCAGCGCCCTGTTCTCGAAGTATTCGCGCGTGTTCAAAAACAACAGTCAAGATACGATCCGCAAAGTCATTCATGTCGTGGGTTGGCCCAAGCTTGAGACGCTCTTCTTCCAGCCTTGATGGAAATAGGACATGCAGCTCGACATGAATGTACGCCGGCAGCAGCGACAGAGCCTCTTTCAGTGTAATGAAGGACGATGCCATGGCTTGATAGATTGCGGGAATATCGATGGATGTTGCGGTGCGCAAATTCGCCGCAAGCTGGGCAGCTGTCACAGCATTCTGGTGTGCACCAATTGACGCGAATTGTTCGTATGTCAAAATGTTGACAGGAACCTCAAGTCCCTGATGGTTGATCTTCCATCGCGGATGTAAGACCGGCACGCCGTCGGCTGTGAGTTGCACGAACAAGCGCACATATTCTCCTGATAGGCTCGATCCGGTGATGAGAGTGTGAGGTTGCGAATCCAATTGACTTGTCGCTTTCCAGTACGTCGCGAAGTGTGTAATCTCAAGTGGGATGCCATGGAAGGGTTTTACGACCTGGAACTCGAAAGTGACCTGGCCGACAGAACGAAGCCTAGGGTCGAACAGCTCGAGATGCCAGCGTCCTGTGCTTCGGGACCGATCGGTGAAGACTTTGGAGGATGCTACGCTGCGTGCGATGACCTTTGATCCGATTGTCGGGTACACGTCGAAGTCGATGGAGAAGGTGTCGATATTTTCAATCTGGAATGAGATGATTTTGAACTCATCTTGAATCGGAAGGAGGATGTTTCGTGGAATCAGGTCCGAACTCTTGGAGGAGATGGTCAATCTTGCGGCAGGATACTTTTGCGCGTCATAGAACCGGATTGCATCCTTGCCTACTCTCTCAAAGCTGATGACTACAAATGTCTTGGTGTCCAAGAAGTTGTGTCCATATCTGCGGAACGGAATGATTGGTGGGGGAAGAATGAACTCAGGTATGCCTTCTATGTCGTTTTCGAGCTCCATGGGAGCGGGCATCGAACCTGACATATTGTTCGAAGTCAGCCGCGGGGAGGTCTGATTCTGTGTCGTTAATCCCAGTCCACGTCCAACAGAGGCGAGCAGTCTCATGCACTCGAGATGGCCTTCCCAAGTTGCATAGTACATCGCTGATAACCCTTTCTCGTCTATTATGTCGACATCAACGCCACACTGGAGCAACGTCTGGAGACATTCGACGTGGCCTTCGCTTGCTGAATGGAATATGGGAGTCCACTGGTAGAGTTTGTCGGGTTGGTTGAGGTTTGCGCCGTACTTTTGTAGCAAAAGCAGCATCTGCGGGCTCTTGCCTGATCTTGCGACAAGATGCTGTGGATACAGGCCTTCAGCGTCCGGAAGCATCTCAGTAGATCGCTGGAGGAGTAGCTCAAGAACTTCAAGCGAAGCGTATTGGCACGCCAGATTTAGAGGAACATGCTCCCCGGGTCCTAATCGACTCATATCGGCACCGCTCGCGAGGAGTAATTGCACACAAGCAAGTTTCGAATGAACGATTGCATGAATCAATGGAGTGAAGCTGTCCTGATCACGGAAGTTCACCGTATCCGGAGCCGTGCCGACGAGCTGTTGGACAAGTTCGACATGCCCATGCATGCATGCGTAGTGTAATGGTAGACGGCCGTAAACATCGGTCGAATGAACATCAACATTATTGGCCAATCCGAGCTTGAGCACCTCCAAACGGCCTTTGATCGCTGCTTTGTGGAGGCAATTTCGTTCGTTGATCTCGTCCTCTTGAGCGAGATTGACCAGCTCCGAGTCAAGCAGAAGTTTCAATGCTGCTTCTGGAGCATCTGCAACGGTGCTCAGGAAGGCGCGAGACACTTGATCCCGCGCATCGGGCAGAGTTGATAAGCGTGCCAGGCATTCTTGAATCTTACCAGAATTAGCGGCATTAATCGCCTGTATGAACTGGTTGTCAAGCTCAATCCGCGCCTCAAAGGCTGGTTCGGAGACTCTTGGTTCAGCCGCCGCGAGAGGCGCATGAACTCCTTCGCCTTCGGCCCAACCAGAGAAGTCAAGCAGGGCTTGTGTTGCCTGATCTGAGAGGGTGCTTATAACCTCGCGGTTGAAACATGGCTGGACTTCGACTGCTCTAGACAGGTAGAGCTGCTTTTCTCTTGACTGGTATTTAAATCAGCCAGTGTCCACGGAGTATGAGAGGTGCGGCATACTTTCGAAGTTTTGTCCCACTGTAATTGTCAGCTTGAGTCATCGAATTACTGTTGGATGGTATCGAACCTTCTTGAGGATTTTTGAGAACGCTGTCTCGTTCACTTCGACAAATTGCTAGGTCAAGTTAGCGCCTTTGACGCCGGAGACATGCGAGCCAATCACCTCGAGCTTATTGAGATCCATACTAAACTGCTTCAACCCTTCTTCGAGAGCAATGTACCGGGACGAAGTCTTGGAGACAGATTGCGGGTGTTGTTGCATTACCCTTTTCTTGTCAAGCAGGGTCGTGAGCCGTAGCCGCAACTGCAATCATGATGAGCATTTTCTTCAGATTCTCTGGGCAGACGACAAACCTCAGCTTCTTTCTGCAGATAGAACGTGTTGACCTTCTCGAGTTCGCGTTCCTGTGCTCTGAGTAAGGTGGGCATCATTTGAGGCTCGGGGATGTCTTACTACTCGGAAGAAGAAAGTAGCCTTGTTAGCCTGCAATGATGTTTGCGGGTCCAATGCTTCAGCTCCATGACTGCTCTCTCCGAGCGGCGGTATCACCGGTGTGGCGCTTAGCTTCTTGATGAGCTACAAAATGTCAGTATTGATTCGGTCTCGTGACAGTTTCAGTAGTGTACCTTCTTGAGGGCTTTGTAGTCCACAAAACTGGCGGCATATTCTGGAATTTCCAGTTGCCGTTTTTGGATATGCTTACCAAACTTCCTGGAGAAGCGTGCTGAGTCAGTTGAATCATCCTTAGACTTCAGGCTAGTCGACGAAGCAGTTTTCTTCAACACCACGAGAGGGCGAGGTTGAAGGGGCTCCATAGGAGCGCAGGACGTACATTGTGCTAAGCAGAAGAAGTGAATTCTTCTGTGGATTCTCTAGAACTACAATGGCAATGCAGAAATGGTGCACAGGCCCAGATCCTTGTGCGCCTTGTTAGGCAAGACTAACCATACAGGATGAGCGATGACAGGTGTGCGCTCGTAAGACGAAGTCTATTCGGCGGTGGGTCGGAGAAAAAGTAATAAACAAGTGTGAGGCTCCCCGGTAGGAGGGGTGATTACGGACGTGCGTCGATGGTAGGAGTGTCGAGAAGTGAAGTCACCGACGGTGCAGCAAGGACCTTCCTCAGAGCGGACAGTTCGACCCAGTGTGGCTCGCGTAGGCATGCGCTGGGCACGGGATTAGGAGAAATTTGCGAGGCGCCGTTTGAGGGGCCAGACTATGCTTTGATGCCGAAGGCTCATTGCAAGAGAGCCACGAGATTGTGCATGTAACGGCGAGCGAGCGCTGTGCCCATGTCGTTCAGAGGTTGTAAGAATTCAGCGAATGAGGAGCCGTGGATGCGCCACGGGGGTTGCCAGAGCTTCTCCCAGCTACAGATCGCTCGGCGCTGACAGGGAACAAGGGCAGTGTCGTTTGTGGATATTCTGCCGAATCCTAGGCACGCGTTAGGGTGCTGTGAAGGCTGAAGCGCCGCCAATGGTAAACGGATTCGAGGTGAGAATGCCCTTACGTAAATATGCTAGTCCTATTGTGGAAGCTCAACCGTTCCGCGAAGGAACGCCGCCAGGGCAAGGCTGCACGACACCCGCGTTAGCTGTAGGGTCCACTACAAACACTACATGGTACATGAGTGACGAGACGTGCGGAAGCGGTAGTGACTGGGCCTGTAACCCGGATCTCCACGGAGCATTGAGGGTCTAAGACTGATATCGGATGTTGTCTGCCGACCGGAGGCTCGTCATCATGCAGTATTTGCTCCCACGCGCCAGTCTCGAGCAGACAGACACGGTATGCATGATGTACGTGTGGAACGGCCCGGAGCTGGACAGATGCAGACATGCCGTCACCTTGGGTCGTGTAAGCGATCACGTCAATGCCAGTAGACCAACTTCTGATGTACATATGATTTCTATTCTGCGCCTTCGAGGCAATGCCGTTAGGCCTCTCATTTCCCTGCAATAACCTAATACTTTTTGGTCTGCAAACCAAGTTAGGCCGACTCCAAGCCCGCTATGTGTTCATGCATCAAATGAGCTGAAAAGGTCTATGGGGTATGACCGCTTGAAAAGAAACCAAGACCTCACTATGCGCAGCGTGTACAGTCCTCCTAGCCATTGCGACACTTCTATCTTCTCTTTGGCGCCTTAGAGGCCGTAGAAGTCCCACCCATCCAGATCCGCAGAGAGCCTACGGCGGGACTTATCAATCTGCGCAGCCTGAGTTTGTAGATCGAATGGTGTGCGTGTGGCAATGGTCGCATCCAGTTCCACATTCAGTCACAACTCATCGTCGTCCATCTCGGAGGGCTTCAGCAGACCACCAACTTTCATGGCTCGCTCGCGCTCTTCCTCCTTGGCTTTGTTCGCAGCTTGTTCGCGCTCTTCAGCGAAGAGCTCAGCGTTGTCACCCGAGAATTCCTTTAGGGAGATAAGGAAGTCACGCAGGATCACCTTGAATCGATTCAAGTCAGAATTCGTCGCGAACAGACCATCGATGAACGATGCAATTTGAGCACTGAGATAAATTAGCGTAGTACAAAAATATCATGAGGGGCTACTCACGTCTGAAGGTTGGGAAAGGCAGTCGCCAACAGGTTGCCGACAAAATTCCTGAGGAATTCACGGTTCGGCGTGCCAGCAGGCGCCATGTCTGGAGATGTGTATATTGGTCCCTGTAGCTTGTCGGAGTCGACCAGCCAGAACATCTTAGCTAGCAGCATCGATTGCGACTTGAAACCAGCCTTGTGATCGCTATCGGTGACGACGAAAAAGACATCCTGCAGAATCGTGGTGAAGAACGTCTGGAAGAACGCATTGCACGTCTGGGCGTCCGTATCGGCCATGTTTGAAACCAATTCAAAGCACATTGAGAGACCCGCACTCTCAACTTCGCGGTTATCATGCTTGCTGGCCCACATGCAAGAGTCAATAACAAACTTGAACGATCGGGCATCCAGTCTCAGCAACGCGGGGAAGCATCGGAGGTTGATGGTACGCAGGAGTTTGAAGAACTCGACACGATGCTCCGGGTATTCGGAGAAGTCCTTGTTAATCATGTCTAGCGTGCATTCGAACACACTATCCATGATATTGATGATTTGGTCTTCCATCATGCTCTACTAACAGTTAGCGGCAGGTTCACGAAAGGCTGAGCGAGCCCGACCATGTGTTTGCTCAGATTGGGTCGCCAACGTACATGCAGCTTGTTGATGATTGTTGTCATCACGTTCAACACCTCCGCCTCGCGAGCATCCGGAACGTTGTTCTTGTAGTCGATCAACACGGCCTCGAGGAGCTTGGGTACAATATTGTTGTGAATCATCTCCAGGTCATCCGCTTTCTCCACATAAGTGTTGATGAGCTTCAGGATCTCCTTTTTAATCGTTCGAAGCCCACGGACTTTGGGCATTTTCGTTGCGATGTTACCCTCTCGCTGCACAGCCTCATCTATCAGCTGAGAGCTGGCTCGGTACATTGTAAGCATGTCGAAGTATATACGTCCGATCTGTGGGTAGAAATAAGACCCTATAGAGCCACAAGCTGCCACATTAGTCTTCATGATGTTGCCCACAATCTTGATGACCTCTGAATCCTGCAAGCAGGCGGGGTTCTGGTTAGCTTGCGCGATGATGCTGTCCCATGCGGAGTTTGGCAACGCCATCAAGTCATGAATCAGGCGTTCCTGCATGCTCTTCTGTCCTTGCGCGCTGATCATGTAACCACAAGCCTCATAGAATGTATGTACTTGCTGAGGCGATAGGTCCGCAGTGATTTTCCGAAGATTTCGAACAATCTCGTCGATGAAGGGCTCGGTCTCGCCAGGCTGTAGGGCTACAAAGTGACGTCGACATTTGTTGGCAATTTTGATGAATGTGTCGCAAGCCATGTCCTGGACACCTTCGTGGGTCTCGTGCATGAATTCGAACAGCTTGTTGACCACCGTCTTGAGGAATTTCCAGTGTGCCTTCAAAAAACGCGGGTACTGGCCGACGATGTACATGATGTTACTGGCGACAACAGCCTTGTTGTCTTTTCCGCGCTTCATCTCGGTAAGACCCAGCAGATCTTTGATGACTGTGACCAAGAAGCGCTTCTCCGTCTCCTCGTTCATGGCACCAGATATAGAGCCGATTGCCCAGCAGAGAGTATTGCAGTTGGCCCAAGACCACTCTGTTCCGTCCACTTGTCGCGCCAGCTTTTCCGACATAATCTGTTCGGTATCGTTGACGTCCAGGTGAGTAAGGAAGACCAGGCATTCGCGAGTAGACTTGTAGAGCTGGATTGTGTCACTCTCTTTGACAAACTCGCGAACAATCTCGCCTTCGTCGTTCTCTACAATGAGGACCTCCTCCGGCCGCACCATCTTCTCAATCATGACTGTCCGCAGATTCGACAGGATCTCGGTGTATTTATTCTTGCGCAGCGGATAGTTTGCCATCATGTTGGGGTCGCGGTTGCCGCCGGTTGTGATGCCCATGTTGAGTAGTGGATTCATGTCGGTGATGGGGAGAGCCTGCATCTCGTCATAAAGCTCTGATACGAGTTTGGTCCAGTACTCGAGGCAGATTTTGAAGATCTCCCGGTCGTCTATCTGGCTTATCCGGATCAGATAGAAGTGGCCATGCGTGAGGAAGTCCCGGTTCATCAAATTCTCGATGACGTTCAGGTGCATTGTAAAGAAATTTGTCAGGAAAAGGGCAAGGTTGAGCACGAATTCCTGGTCTCTGCTGTTGCTTGATGCATAGGTGCTCTTCAAATCCAGTGAAAGAGGGATGATTTTCGAGATGGCTGTCAGAGTCTCGGTAAACATTGAGACGAGCTTATCGTCGTATGCGGGCTCGGTGTGTAGGCCTGCTATTTCGGTCAAGCACTTCAGAGTAATGTTGCGGAAGTCCGGGACTTCGAGGAAGCGGCTTCGTAATGTCTCGATGAGGCTCTGGCCGCTAGGGGGCGTCTCGAAAATGTATCCCAAGGGGATCCAGTTGAGGAAGCGCAGAAGCGTCTCAAGGGTGGCCTTGATGAGCGAGGCCTCGGTGGCCGTTCGCAGAACCTCGGAACACAGCTGGTAAATGGATGTGAACTCATCGCACATGCTCTGCTTCAACTCTCTTCGCTTGGAGGACGTCATCTGCTCCTCGGAATAGTCAAAGACTTCCTCGGACAGAAGCCGGAGAATGACCATGTTGTTCTCGCATATGCCCAAGCTGCTGTGACATGACGAGATGATCTCGTTGATGAATGTGGGCCAGTTGTGTGGCCATTCTTGCTTCAAAATGGAGACGAGGACGAGGTTCAGCTTGTTCAGCAGTGTGCGGTCGGTGCGACGGCTGTCATCGTTGTTGGAGAGCTGGATGATGAAGTTGACGACAAAGTTGCGAATGCCTGCACCGTTAGCTGCTGCAGACGCAGGATGGCGCAAAGCATACCTTGACACTGGTCGCGAGGAAGAACCTTCCACCTAGTCATGATTACATTGTCGAGGACCTGCAGTCCAAGGTCTGCACCCCGTTAGCGCTAATTCACACCATGGCAGCCTCCGCCGCAACGTACACTTTGTCTGTGGGTATTGCGCTTCTTGGAGGATCTTGTCGACGAGAAGCCAGGCATCCGGGTTCTCTTTGAACTGCATGGGCATGAGTGGCAATGTCTGCGAATGGGCAAAATGGGGCTGCGAACCTGGTTCAGAGTAGCCTGGGCTTGTTTTTGCTGTGGAGAAGCGCGTCAGTGAGTTCTCGTCCCCTCGTTGTGTGTACCATGTGTGTCTGCACGTACCGTCTCGCCGCGGCCCTCGTAGAAGGCGCGCACTGTGGCGTCGAGCTCATCGATTGATAGAGACATGGCGGGCGGCAGCGCGGTGGGAAGAGCTCCCGATCAGCCTCGCTGGGGATCTTGTATGCCAGGGAGCTCAGGCCTGGGCTTTTTGGTGCGGGTGAAGTGTGTATATGCGCGTTCGGGCGGGGGCGGCGGTGGTGGGCGCGCAGAGGCGGTGCCTTGAAGAGAGGTATGCGAAGGACGAGATGGTGGGGCAGGCGAGCGGCACGAGCGCGGTGCGGGCGCCGTTGACAGGCAGGCTGGTGAGAGAATAGGGCTTGGCGGGCGGCGCACTCAATACAAAGCTGTCCAGCAAGCTGCTTGCCGTTTGTATGAGCTTCCAGGCTGGCGTCGTTGGGAGAGGCACGGCGGGTGTGAAGAAGCGCGTTGCAGGCCGTGCCGAGACGGACTAGCCGCTAACTGAGACGGGCAGCGGGACCGTCCCATCTCCACTTGGACTACTGCACATGGACGCCGCATTGCCACAGTACTTCACTTCACTTGAACCTCATTTGCATTATTAATCAATACAGCGTGGGGAACCAACCGACACATGTTACTGTTCGCAGCGGACCCTTCATACTAGCATTTCCGACGTGAAGCCACACAAAACGCCCCTGGACACACGTCTATGTACAATGACTTCTATCTACTGCGCACACGCCTTCTTGGCCGTCAGTGATGTCTTTGCCTTTGCGCTTCATCCGTCTCCGTCATGTACTCCATGTGATTGCTCGTCGCCCTTTGACTTGTATTCTGGTAAGGCTCCGAGCTTCTGGCAGGGGCGGGCTGAGCGTAGAACTGCGCTGGCGTTGTCATAGTGCTGATGTTGGGTGTGTTCCCGTGCTGAGTCTCGCCGCTGTACTGTGTGCCGGCGGGACTCCCTCTGTGGTCGGAAGCGTAATGCTGAATTTGCTGTTGATGTTGGTCCGGATCTTGAGGAGGCGGATAGTAGACTTGGCTCTGTGGAGGAACACCGTATGAAGGCTGTGGAGATATGGGTGAAGGCTGAGAGTATTGCCGCGGTCTGGATCCAACCGGTGGGCTTGAGTGCTGGCTATGCGACTCGTATTGCGCGTTGCTGGCCCCTTGGTCGTTCGGGAGAAACAACTCTGCGTGATGGTGTGGTGATCGGAGAGGCGATTGAGACTGCTGGACATACTCAGCATCCCGAGGCGAACTGTACTGCGGCAGTGGTTGATATGACGTCGTCTGATGTTGCTGTGGCGGAATCGGAGTGTGTGGTGAAGTTTGATCGTAACTCGTCGTCCTCGATTGCCCAGGGCCAACTCCTGACGACTGGTCGTACGAGAATGAGCGTTCGTGAGCAGCAACATACTTGGTGGTCGCTGTTGTGGCCATCTCTTGTGGGAAAGGTGTGATGTCCAATTCGGCGGGCGGTGCAGAAGGGTGCTGGGTTTGGACCTGCTTAGCCCTCTTCCGGCGGTGGAGACAAAACAAGATCAAGCCGAGAATTGCAATCAAGACTGCAAGACCTCCAACCGTCCCTCCCGCAATGGCTCCGACGTTTGTCTTCTTTGGGCTAGCTGTAGGACTGCTGCTGGTGGCCGTGGCGGGGACTGATCGAGTCGCACTTCGAGAAGTGAAACTAGGGTTCAGTTTGTAGTATACTTTAAGATCGTTATGGTCCCCTGGAATTGGTGAACAAGTTAGTAAATGTCCTTGACATGTTTGGTATACTTAAAGTGGCTTACAAGTAGCGGGAGCAGTAACCGTTGCGCCTCCCGTTGTGCTAGGTCTCGGTCAGAGAAACTTCGGTTTCAAGAACACAGGGTGCTACTTACCCCCCGCCTACCGCAGACACCACGAGAGTCGGAACCGCGTAGGTGGACAATTTCGGATCATACTTGTCCCAAAGGCCATTTTCTTGTTTGCCCGTATTATTTCCCAGGACCATGTTGTGTTGGCCTTGCGCATCTTGTGCATCACAGTCTCCAAAAGTCGTGTTCGGGAACCAGCCACCAATGACCATCATCTGGTCGGGAGTGACGACATTCGCACTACACCCACCGTGACCTGCCAAGTTGAAATCGCGCCGTTAGCATATATCTTACATGAATGGTGAAGGTCTGTACTTACCGAATTGGTTGGTGTCTGCGCCTCCAAGAGGATATCCCTTGACCCACTTGAACGAGGGAAGTGACAGGATGTACACATCATCGAAGGCAGCAGGGGTGCCAAAACCGTAGCCCCCGTACAAGTATCTATAATGTTGATGTCAGTAATGATCGACTTCGCTATCGTGTCAGTCCCGCCATGTCCACAACCAGCTGGGCAAAACCACGCAGCATCATGGGACGACAACGCAGTGGATCCTGGGACAGGGTTCAAACGCACATGTTGAAAGAAGACCGATCATCTGGCCAAGCTACGCCCGCGCAGAACTGCCTCCGCGCCAACGGGATGTCGCCCGTTGCCGTTTGCGAGTACCACTTGCCGGAGTTGACGTCGTAAATGTGGATTTTCTAGGTTCTGATTAATCTACGCACTTTCAATCATAAACGTGCCATACATTCATAGGAGCCTGGGACATGATGTTAGTACCCGTACAATCCCCAGAGTAAAGTAGTGCTTACGGCAGTGTAGCTACCATTGTGGTAGGGGTCTTCGATGCCTCCGAAGTATATCAGAATGCCGCCATCCGATACAGGCAGAAAGACCATCTGCCCCTCGGCCCTTCCAATGCCGTCAGGATGCGTGCTGTTCTTCAAGTTTCCCGTCGTGAAACTATATTGAACGATACTGCTCAAAGCCATTGGCGGCCCCTTCCACCCCGGCGTTGTTTTATTGCTGACCCATCCACCATAGTAGAAGCCGAGCCCGCGACTCTCCGCTTGTGCTCCCGCGCCATACGAAGGTCGTTGCCAGACCTTCTCTGTGCTGATCGTCTTTGTACTGTTCCATTGATTAAGTAGCACATCGTAAGTCCATATGCTGAACTCTTTGGGCGTTACACCATCTTCAAATTCACCGCCAAACTGATAGAAGCATTTGTTCACTTCGTCAGCCCACAAGTATCCTCCAGACAAGTTTGGTATGTTCGCCGGTTTCGACAGGTTCGCGTGTTGCATAGGGAAGCCGACTTCGGATCGGGACTTCAGGTCGCTGAACAGAAGCCATTCGTCTGAGGATACCTCGTAAGCTTTAACGTAGATGCCCGTTAGTTGCGTCTGCTACCTACTGGTGTAATTGTACGCCAGATTATTGTACGCTACGCGACCGCCGTCAATGTAGAGGCGACCATCGACCACAGTAGTCTGATGAGCCCATCGCCGACAGCTGTTTATCATGAGTTCTGATCCACCCCATCGGTTCGTCTACTCACAAGTCACGAATAGGGTCCTGCTGAAGTGACAACGCAACGAAAGTCAGCACAACAATGAGACAGTACTTCGTATCAGTCATCGTTCGCGTTCATGACGATTGGGATGGAACAGTGATGAGTTTCCGAGGTGCGTCGCGTCCCTGGCAGGGTGTGGGGAGGCTGCCTGCACGAGCCCGGGGTCTGGATGTCAGACCGGGACTAGCAAGCTGTTTCGTCACAAGGCTGAGGAAAGATTAGGGAGAAGGAGCAGACGCATGGCGGGTCTCCTGCCGGTTTGTGGCGTTATGTGTTGGGGGCACAGTCGAACCGCCACGCTTTTGGAGGCCTGCCAGGCGACTCTCATCTCAGCCATTGCTGGCCGTGCAACACGAGCACCAATAATGAGGTTTGGAGAAAGAGCAAATGGTTTCCGCGCCCGTTACGCGCCTGGATCAGGGCTTCGCGATCCTGTCCGCTGAATGCGAGTCTGCCGCGTTCTCGCTACGACAAGCCTGCTCGAGGAGGAGGAGCACCACGGTTCAAAGTCAACGCCAACAAATAATGGCAGACGCCGGTCAAGGAAGGCTTCGAACACAGCGAATGACATGGCTCGATAGCCGGGTCATTGAACAGGGCGTCTGCTCAGCCGCTTTTCGCGTCCCAGGAGTTGGCATCGTGCGTCCTGCTTGTTCTGGGGTGATGCAAAAGCAGCAGCTGCGGGGCTATAGGGCAAGCTGATTCGATGGCCTGACGTGGTGGCCCCCAACGGCAGAAACCTTGCAAAACAATCATTGCCGCTATGATTCATTCATACAATGGTTCAACCAGATCATCCCATTGGACTCACGTTGGCGGGTGGATGTGCTGCGGCTGAGCAGCGGGAGGATGCAGATCTGGCCGACGGCTGAACGCGAACAACCGAAAGACTCCAACAGCAATGCTCAGCCCTGGAAACCTGCCGTGTGCATGCATGCCGTTGACTTGTTCCAGAACGAGGACAATAGATATGTTGGCCTAAAGCGAACCCGCAGCTCCAATACCGACCGAAATCGACGCAAGCGAACTGCAGGATTAGAACGGCTGTTCTTCGTTCTCGGTCTTCATTGGAAAAGGCTTATCCATGTAATCGGAATGGCCTTAGGAATATCGAAGATCTTGATAATATGTGAAGAAGAGAAGAAACGCTGGGAGCGAATCGAGAAAGACTCTGTCTGCCAAGCCGCTTGCCTAATCCAGTTGGTACCGCTTGCACCTTCCTGTGGGTCAGTCTCATCGTCATGCCTGTCGCGCGAACTTATACCACACATCGATCCATCATCTACAAGAACAACCATAGCAGGCGCAGCAGGCTGACAGCTTCGGTATGGCTTCAACCCTATTTGCTTCAATTCGTGACCTGCCGCTTGTATGTGGGCATTTATGTTGAACGTTATTCAGTTGCATGATAGAAACGAGCAATTCATGCATCTT